>PVIH01003427.1:6171-52604 GCA_004025045.1 Sigmodon hispidus
TTTTTTTTTTTTTTTTTTTTTTTTTTTTTTTTTTTTTTTTTTTTTTTTTTTTTTAATAAAGGCCATTGCAAATGTGTATTCAATTTTAGAGTTTCCCTCACCAGAAAGGTTCAGGCTAGCTTCCTCATTACTGGCCAGCTTTCATAGTACTAGAAGGTGCTATGTATGCTGATAGAAAAAAAAATAAGTCATCAAGAGTCTTACTCATCTGTGAATCGTGCGAAGTATAGTAATGACCTGTGTGGGAAGATCTATGGGTGCAGTAATGGTTCAAATATTATAGGGGTAACCAACTTCTGATTGAATTTAAGGTATACTCTATAAGAGGAGATGCATGCCTGGGACTATAAATCTGGCTAAGAATTTATGTTGTGAAGCTTATAGGCCACAGTGGTGAACCTATAGGGTAAAAAAGCCAGTCAAAGAAACCCATTCTAGCCCTGAAACCAGAGCCAATAAAAGAATCCCTGGATCTGAGACCTGAGCCAGTGAAAGAAATACTTTATCCCTGAATTCAAAACCGAAAAAAATGCACCTTGACTCCGAAGCCAGTGCTAAAGAAACACATGTTGGCCCTAGAATCAGAGCTGGCAAAAGAAATATGCCTTGGCCCTGAAATTAGAGCCAAAAGCCCAAAAAAGCCAGGGAAGGAAATATACTTTAGCCCTGAAACCAGAGTCAAATCTGCTGACCAACTAAGCAGAAAAGCAGCCAATCCCTGAGCAGAAAACTAACCAATCCCTGAGCACAGGAACTAGCCAATCCGAGCTCAGGGATTGAAATCTGACCAATCACCACTCTGGAAATCATCTCCCTATATAAATCTCTCCTCTTTTCCCACCCTGGCTGAGGCAGCCACACTCTCTTGGATTCTTCCCGCCCAATAAATCTCTTGAATGAGGTTTGCGTGACAAGGAGCATTGAGGGAGCCTGAACAGAGAGCAGCTGAGCAGAGTGAAGCTGTAACACATGTTCTGGGGAAACCTTCCTCTAGTGGAGCAGAGTTATTTCACTCTGGAGCAGGACTGTAACAAATTTACTGGAGAAGCCCTCCCCTGCAGGAGCAGAGTTGTTACATTGGGGAAGCTTTTCCCTGAAGCAGGGCTGTAAGCTGGACCAAGGCTTACTGTGACCTGCCGTATTCAATAGCCCCCATCTGCCTGAATACTTTTCCATCCGCTCAGTATCCCTGGGCTCCTGACTGCCAGGATCCCTTTCTATCTGAGCTGTGCTAACACTTATAGAACCTACTATTATTTTGTAAGTGGACACAGGACAAACTGCCCTATAAATTCAATTTCTATGCCTAGATTCGTACAGCTCTCAGTCTTCAGCAAAGAAGTTGCTTTGTGCCATGAATGGTGATTAATGCAGAAACGCGGTCAAAGGTCAGAGAATAAGTGTCAGCAAAATGCTTAGCTACAAAAAGAGACATCTATCTGCTTGCACCCCCAAGACTCAGGAACCATCATGGAAGAGGGGGTGGAAAGATTTTACAAGCCAAAGCTTGGAGAAGACCAGGATGGGCAGTGTCTTCTGGATATTGCAAGATGGCTGCCCCCATGAACCCATGGCAGCTGGCAGCTGTTGATGCCTTCAGAAGACTTGTACAAGATCAAGGTAGTTCCCAATCCTGTATGGGGTGGTGAGACACTCAGAAGCCCAGACTCCTGGGGTTCTATTGGCAGTTAATGGCTTTGGGGGAGGGGAGAGGCAGCTTGCTTTAAGAGTGACCTGCTAGGTCGATCATGCCTCCAGTAGATAGCCCCACACCTATGAGTGTGCGGACAGCACATCCTAGAGGCAGTAAGAAAAAGACTTTAAGTTAGGAGGGGTGGGGAGATGGGAGGCAGAGGTGGGGAGAATTGAGGGAAGTGGGGGGCTGTGATAGGGCTAAGGGCACTGATTGCTCTTCCAGAGGTCCTGAGTTTGATTCCGAGCAACCACATGGTAGCTCACAACCATCTGTGATGAGATCTCGTACCCTCTTTTGTACACTGTATACATAATAAATAAATAATTTTTTTAAAAAAAGAATTCTGCCATGATTTCTTAACACATATAAGGTCCCGCATGTTCTCCCTCCTTCCTCCTCCCTCCTTGGTCTTTGTGCCCTACCATGCATGTGTCTGGCAGATTCTCTCCTGCAGTGCATGCCTACTGACAGAGGCAGATTCTGGTGGCTATGTTAGGGGGTATGAACAAACTAGGAGACTTAGGGATATTGGCTCAGGAGGCAGAATCAGTGACTGTTCCACTGAGAAAGAGAAAATGTGGGGGTTTTAGGAGGGTAGTGGGGTCCGCCGTGCGCAATAGGTCGTCTTGGGGAGAACAGCTAAGGCTCAAGGCATGGCTTTAGAATGACTGTCTGGTAGAGCTTTGCCTTTGGTAACAAAGCGCTTTCAGGCATGCCCTGGTGACAGCTCAGTTGGTCAGTACTCACCTAGCATGCATGGATTCAGTACCCAGCACCAAACAGCCTATATATGAGAGCGCATGCCTGGAATCCCAGAATCTGGGGATCAGAGGTTCAAGGTAATTTTTAACTACATAGTTTGAGGCCACTCTAGGCTATATGAATCTTTATGTTTAAAAAATAAATGTTTCCATGGAGAACAATACAATTTAGACTGTGTATTAATTTCAGATAGTTTGAAGAGTGTGAGCTACCCTTTGGGGCTTGTCTCAGAGCAACATTACCATGGTAGATGCAAACGGGTGATCTGATTTGGAAAGGCTGGGGCAGGGTTGGTGGCCATTGCTGAGGGTGGGTTAGGGTTCTCCTCATAACCACCCCTGGTGCTACAGCTGAATGTAATAAAAATGGTTTTCTGTTTCTAAGTATGAAGCTCCATGGCTTAAAAGAGTCCTGTGGAAGGAGACTGAGACACAAGGGGAAAAGGAAAACCATTGGCTAGATAGTGCCCACTCAAAGAATGGGAAAGGGGACAGGCTGGCATCCATCCTGGGTGATTCTGTGACAATGCCCTTCATTCAGGATCTGAAAGTCAATTCTCATTTCTATTGCTCCCTATTGAGAAGAAAAGATGTCTCATAAAGTATAAGTGTTGTCCAAAACTATTATTCTTAAAAAGGTACATGTCAAACTCTGTGCTGTCAGAACATAATCACAAGGGTTACATCCAACTTTGAGATGACCTGAGGTCTGAGATCTCCCCATCACAGCACATATTTCCTCCATCACACTCTGAGATTAGGAGGAGGAGGAGGAGGAGGAGGAGGAGGAGGAGGAGGAGGAGGAGGAGGAAAAGGAAGAGGAGGAGAAGGAGGAGGAAGAGGAGAAGGACAAGAGGTAATAGATTTGCAGAATGTCTGAGAAGGAGGTCTGGTTTTGTAATCCCCCAGGGCACATGGAAGAATGGTAATAAATGTAGCTTAGGGACATGGGGGCTTGTCTCCTGAGGCATGCTCTTTTTCAGCTGAAGGTAAGTGAAATGCCAGGGCAGTCAGCATTTAAAGCAGGAAAAATGTTAGAAATATTCAGTAGAATAGACAGGTAGCTGCCATCTAGTGTATGGTAATGATAACATTAAGATTAATGTTAAGGGGAGACAGTGCCATTGGTAAAATGTTTGCTGTGCAACCATGAGGATCTGAGTTGGATCCCTAGAACCCTTGTAAAAATGCCAGTACTGGGAAAGTGGAGACAAGAGGGTCCCTGTGGCTCACCAGCTGGTTAGCTTAACCTAATTGGTGAACTCTAGGTGTCAGAGAGAGACAATGTCTCAAAAACACAAAGTGGATGGCTCCTGAGAAATGACATCCAAGGTGCCCTCTGGCCTCCCATGTACTCATATGCATGTGTATTCATACATTCAGGAAGCCACACATGAAAGAATAATACCACACTCAGGAGCTCAGTGGTCAAGTTGGTCCAAATGTCGTTGAAGAAAAGCACCCCTTTAGAAACTATGTCTGCAGTTAGTTTGCCTTTGTGAAATATGACTAGTGACAGTTACTTCGGATGAAGCCCTCATTTAGAGTAGCCCTTAGAGATACCCAAATGTCTGGAAACTGCAGTTTTATACACATTAATGCATAGAGTAACAACATCATTATATTCTTAAAAGAGACCTTTTCATTTCGTTTTGCTCTTTTAAAACACAGTTAACATGTACAACTAGCTGCCACTTCCAAAGAAAAAATATTCCTGTTTTAAACTATAGAAAAACACCTTGCAAACATCCACTCACCAAGACCTTTATCAAAAGAAAATCATCACAGCAAATAACACTAAGGTGCCCACTGAACAAGATGTGGCTTCCCGAGCGAGCGTCTACATGTGAATACTTACAGTGTTTCATTATTTGGTTTCCTTACTGTGCTTTCACATTGTTTGGAAAAGTTTTCAAAAATGGAAAATGAAAAATTCTGTCTGAAAGAGAAGAGGAGGAAAAAAAAAAAGGAAAAAATAAGCCGTTGAGCATTTGATCTTTTAACCTGATCATGGCTATTTATGCCTTACTCATCCACATTCTTTACCTATCACACGCTCAGTGTGTTCTGCACCATTGTCCTGACTGAAATGCTTTCTGAGGAGAGGGTGAAGCCTCCTGCATTGTTCTTAGCCTATCTCCAGCTTAGAGAAAACGCTTCTGAATGCTAAGTGTTTTGTGTGGGTTCTGGAGAGGGGAGAGGAAAAGAACACATAAGTTCTTGGTAGTAAATCATGGGTTTTCAGTCTTTAGTAAAAGCTCTCCTTTATGGTATATTCACGTTTGCACCTCACCAACTTTTCTCCTTCCTGTAGGTCCTGATTAACTACTTGACATTCATGGCTTTGATTGTAACTAGAAGTCTTCCTGTCTGGATTCTGTGTGGCTGGGTGTGCCCATTGTGTATTGTAGGCCTTCAGCTTTTCTTCTTTTCTGTTTTTCCCTGGGAAGTTTGGCTTAAGAAAAGGAGGGCAGGACAAGGAGACAGAAGGCTGGTGGGTAGGGACAAAACCTAAGAGGTTTAGAAATAAGGAATGAACTATGGGAGGTGTTGTGAATGCCTCACTTTTCCTTGAGGATGAAGAGATGGTGGCTCAAAGTGGACATTTCTCTGTGTGTTATTATCCAGCATCAAGGATAACAAGTCCTTGTAGTCATGATTTTGTATAAATGTAGAAATATGGGGCATGATGTCAGAATGATTTGACCAAATGGCCTTTCAAAGACTAATCATCTTGTTATTCTAGGTATTATGACAAGTTTATAAACTTGGACTGAGTCCTTCCACCTGGCTCAGTATTTGACAGAGATACTGTAGGTATGTAGATAAGCTCATAGTTAACAGGAACTTGGCCTTCAAATGATAATACTGCATGATAGCATGGTTAACCAAGAATGTCTAAGCTCTGCCCAGGCAGCTGTGTGCATTATCTACAGGAAACCTCAGTTTCCACCAAAATTCTATGACCCAACTGTCCATCTTCACTGGCCTCTGAGGCTTTGGGATTATGGAAGTTTCAGAGCTCAGGACAGCCTATGAGGGATGACATTCACACCATGCTCAGATAGCCATAATTCCATAACCCCTTCTC
This sequence comes from Sigmodon hispidus, assembly GCA_004025045.1. Taxonomy (NCBI): domain Eukaryota; kingdom Metazoa; phylum Chordata; class Mammalia; order Rodentia; family Cricetidae; genus Sigmodon; species Sigmodon hispidus. The sequence goes on from PVIH01003427.1 coordinate 11,720, forward strand.
TGCCTACAGGTAGTTTTTTTCATCTTCTGTTCAAGTCACACGTCAGTAATTTGGGGAGGGTGATCTCTTTGCCACAGAAGAAGTAGGTGACCAGAACTAGCCTTATCCTAAGTGACATCCCTGTCTGGGATGTCAACTCTGCTGCCTTCAGCCTAAACTTCATTCTGCTGTCCTACTGAGATTTCATAAAAGCAAGTTTTCATATTCTTACTGTGAAGTCTTTGAAGCGTCTCATCCTCTCTTTACCTAAGGATGATACTCCAAGCCTACCATGGTCCAGCACTCCCTGGGCTGCTTCTGACTCATCTTCCTCCATGTGCCCACATCTTCCTGTGCTTGATTTTTGAATAGCATTTTTCTAGTGTCTTTACCCTCACATCTTTACATAAGTCATGCCATCTCGGCATGCTTTCCCCAAGCCTTCTCTGCAAGGCTCAGTAAAAGTCATTTCCCCTAGGAAGTCTCCCATGAGTCCTAGCTACACCTCTGCAACCCTGGAGCATTTTACCCCAGTACCTGTTCTCACATTCATTGACACACCTGTTCTGCTTTTTTACGCTGCTTGTCCACTCTGTGAGGGTTGAGATAACTTCTTATCTTTTTATATTCAAGCCTGGTACACTGGAACATGGTGAGTGCTCAATTTAAGTTTCCTGAAGCTCAGTTAATGTGGTAGATTTTGAGCCTGTCATGGTGGCACATGCCTTTAATCCCAGCACTTGGGAGACATAAATGGATCTCTGTGAGTTCGATGCCAGCCTTGTCTACATGATGAATTCCAAGACAGAGCTACATAGCCAGTGAGATTCTTACAACCACCCATCCCTCCTGAAATGGTATAGATCTTTAAAGATAGAAAGTGTTTTTTGTCTTCTCAGCTACCTCAAATCTTTAGGTGGTATTTAGTCTACTTAATGAAGGCACAAAAAACCACGGGCAGCGGCCTGGCATCTTTCTGCAGTGCATTATCTAATTAATTGATTGAGCACATCTCTGCAGGCTTCAGTAATGACTCTTCAGAGCACTGCTCTGTCTCCACTGGGAGTTGTGACCCAGGAGTGGGTTATGAAAACAATGGAACACATCAAGGCTCAGGGTGAAAACAAGCAAGCCCTGAGACAGAGGCAGGAAGTGTCATGTACCTATATCACATACTTCAAAAGTTAGCTGTTGCTTTTTCTTTCATTTATACATGTGACACTTACTGGGTCAAGATGCAGCAGAATGATGCTCTGGAACAAATGATGCTTTAAGAAATATCCTGCCCTTTACTCCTTTCACCTCTACCCCACCCTGGTCCACAGCCAGGAGTGCAGCAAATCGGTCAGACGCCCCCTGCTGACACAGAGCTTTTGCCCACTTTGATTGCTCACTAACCAATCTGTAGGAGCTAGGTTTCTTTTTGGTGATGGACTTTGCTTTCCACGAGAGACAAATAGTTAAGAAGCAGAACCAAACTCCAAACAAAACCATGCAGTACTCTGACAATTTTAAATTCAAGATTAACTGGGTAAATGATGGTTTCTGCTAAGAATTAGAACAGGTTGTTTTTTGTTGTTGCTTTTTGTTGTTTATTTTGACACTGGGTTTGGCAATGGCAGCACAGGTGCCTGAACTATTTGGCAGATCCCATTCCCTTTTGCTCCTCACTTACTCTTTCTTTGGCAAATTCCTGAAAGCGCAGCAGTGGCTGGGGTAGGTCAGGGTGGCGACCAGGAGGCTGGTGAATTTTTCTCTGGAGGGCAATGTTCTCAGTGAGTAGGATGACGTGGCAATGAGGGTCTGAATGGACTCCAGCCCGTGGCTCGGCAGAGCCTGCAATTTGGTGGAAGAAACATCCCTGAACCACAAAAGTGAGAAAGGCCTTTTATCAGCTGATTTTACGCATTTTACTCAGCAGTCAGTCCTCTTCTACGGGTTGAAAAAAATCTTTCCTCTATTTTATTTTTCCTTTAATTCTTCATTTTGTTTACGTTCATCATGAGCTGCATTCCAAAGAATTGCTCAGATTTTCATCTCGTGGGCACCCCGTTATTGTATTCAAGGTTACATGTGACTCTGTATGGCCACTAGAGTTTCTGTCCCCTCTCTCTTGATTCCTCTCTACCTCTGACTCCCTCCCTCCACCCCTCCCGTCTTCGGTCTACTCTCCACCCCTCCCTCCCATCCTCTCCCTATTTTACAAAACCCAACTGCTTGCTTTCTAAGATAGCAGGCACATAGGTGACATCAGCTTTTGTGTTCTGCCCCAGGGGGAAATATTCAGGGCTTAGATGTCTCAGTCTTTGATTGATCAAGCACTGCAGGGGAGATTTTTTATAACGTGCAGGCGGACCATCCTATTAAGAGCTGCATGTGGCATTAGCCATTATCCACCCAGGAATCAGAGCACATGGGCTCTAATAACCAGCTGAATGTGTCCATCCACAGCAAGCAAACGCCATGCCAGGCTATCACAACTGTGCGGAAGGCTCAGGCCTTTAAACAAACACCCTTGGCTTTACTAGACTCAAGGAAAAAAAAATCTAAGAAAACTCTAAATGTACAAACTTTCAGAAATAGGGAATTTTAGTTTTAAAATCTTGCTCGTATTCTAAGTGGCTGATGTTCAAACCTTTCCAGGGAGCATATACTCTTCAACAGTCTGCCCCTATGGGAGGCTCACGGCTCAGCACAAGGAGAGATCAATAGTGGGAGAAAGGTGAATGTGAGTGCGATGGGTACAGGGTGCAAGGGTCCAGGTTCCTGAGAAATAGTAGAGGCAGGAGACTTTGCCCCAAGGGCTTCAAGCCTCCCTTCGGCTTTTGCAAACCTAATGGTTTAGCAACTGGTGCTTGCTCTGTTCTGTTGTAGAGTCTTATGGATAGTTAGTGACCAGGTTCTGGACTCTTCTCAGGCATGGAGTTTGCTGTTGCTTGCTTTTTGAGTGCTGCTTTTAAAATTAGTGCCTCAGATGACTGAGGAAGCCATCAAGGGATGTACTGTAGTGATTTTGCTAAATGGTCATGTTATTAAACTGACTTCGAAGTGTGCTTTTTACCCATAGCCCTGAGGTTCTATCAGCCTTAGTTGGAGAGGCTTTTCTTTGAATAGACCCTTGCAGTGAGCCCCTGTTCCTGGAGGGTTGAAGGTTCACTTCTTACACTATTGTAGGAAAATCCACCTGCAGCATCTCAGCCATGGCTAGCCAACGGCTAGTGGTGGACCAGGTAGGAACAGATTCTCTGAGTGGGCTCCAGGTGGAGAGCCACCCTCCACTAGCACATGAGGCCACACCCTGTTTGGCAGAATTATGGCCCCTCAAATTTACACGTTGAAGTCTTTTTTTTCTAAGAGAGTTTAGAATATCTTATTTGGACACAGGCTTTTTTTTTTTTTTTTTTTTTTTTTTTTTTTTTTTTTTTTACTGAGATCATATGAGGCCATGATGGTAAGCCATAATCCACTATGCCAATATCCTCATAAAATGGGGGAAATTAAATAATTAGAGAAGACACTTGAACACACAACAATAGACTGGAGTTATGCTGTACAACCAGGAGGACCTCAGCAGATGAGAAAAAGGTTGAGCACAATCTTCCCTCAGAGGCACCAAACCTGCTACTACCCCCTTCCCGCACCCCCAAATGTGGACCTTGGTCATAGGTGGTGCTTTATGTCAGTAGGCAGCATTGACACATTTGCTTCTTTTCAGCTATAGATGCTGGCAGCCTGCAAGCCAGGCTGCTGCTGGTGGTGAATGTGACAGGCTGCTAGTCATGCCGTTATGGTGCATTGTGTTGAGAGAGGAGGCCGCACCACTGTACTTACAGGATGCTGGGTCCCGTGGCTCCCTGGAAGGCCCTGCTGTGCATCTTCTTCAGCTGTATGTTTTCTTTTAGCTCCCTGTGTGGAAAGACAGTTTTCTTAGTCATGATTGCCCTTCACATCAACCTCCATAGGGGTGTTTACACATTCCCAAACTAGGCTGTGTGCACAGTGTGGTGGGGCAGAGGGGAAAAGGGAGGGGTAGACACACAGGAAGGAAGACGTGAGTCCTTGGTGAAACTGTGAATTGCCAGTGCACGCTTTTGACTTCACCTGCCATTTGTCCTTTCTCCTCACTGGGTGGAACCCTTTGTCCTGTGACTTAATGGATTCAGCACTTGCTATCAGGCAGCTGGGGGAGGATTAAAATGCTGCTTCACAGGCCCAAGGCTACTGGGTTAAAGTGCAGCCTGCACCTTATCATTTTCTGAGTTGCTGTGACCTTGGATGCCTCAGAATTTGTCAAAAAGCCATACACCAAACAGGCATAAGGCTCCTTCCAAGTGGTTCTTTTCATAATGTCATCTGATTCTTTTGAGATGTACATTGTCAGTGGGTGTGACCATAGCCTAGGTCTGGGTGGTTGAAATCCCAAAAGACTTCCAGCCCCATCTCCCTTAAGAAGATCCTAATATCTTACTTCAGCCCCGCTGCTCCTCCAGCCTCTGTTCTTTCTCTTAGAAAGAGGAACATTCTTGCTTTGACCTCCACACTGGGAAAGTTCTGATACTTGCCAGTCTGAACACATCTCATCTGTGCACCATTCATCCTGCTGGCCTCTACCTGGGATACATTTTTCTTCTCCTTTTGCCTGTCTACATTAGCCTGGCTCCAAGCCTGACCCCGCATGCTCTGCAGCACCCTCCTCTGCCTCTGAAATCCTGGAGGACTTGCTTGCACTCAGGGTGAGCACACCACGATGCCTTCTGTTTGAGTCACTAGTTAGGTATAGTTCACACACTATTTGGAGCTGCCTTTTTCTGAGCTTGGAATCCCTGTAGGTAAATCCTTCAGCTCCCAGCTTTCACATCTTCTCTGGAATACACTGCATCCCCTCAGTAGAGCTATGGTTTGTTGAGTGAATAATAGAATGAGGTATCTGAGACTAGACCAGAGAGAGAGGTTGGGACACTTCTGATCCAATCTTGGGGTTCTTATTAATGAAGTCTTTATGCAACTGTCAAGTCCACAAGATAATGTGCAAATCCTCTCTATGAGCACAATGCTTATATAATTGCCATCTCTTCAGTACTTGGTAGGATCTAGACCCTGAGCTGAGTGCATAAAAATCTTTATTCACTCATTCACATGAATCCTGGAATAAACTTAATCAAGGAACCCTTATTGAGTATAAGGCCCTGTACCAATTACTAAGGATGCAAAATAGACTCTTTCATTTTGTTGGGACAGTTTTCAAAATCAGTTTACTGGCAGCTTTGCTTTATGAATGAGGACACTCTGCCTTGGGCAGGTTAGCTTCCTCAAGGTGATGTAGGTTGATAAATAGTGGGTTGGAGTTCACTCCCAGTTATTATGACCCTTAGGCTTCTTCTGAGCTGTGAAACTACACAGCATGGTGTCAGCACAGAGGCTCCTTGGTTTAAGGTCCATAGTTAAAAATTATTAGCATATTATAGAGTGACTCAACCTCAGACTTTGACATATCAGGGTTTCTGGGAGATTGTTAAAAGTGCGAATTCTCAGTGCGTTTGAGATTCTCCCAAGGCAAGGCCAGGTGGGGTTCAGGAATCTTCCTTAATAATCCTGAGATGATTCTTGCATGCCTTAATGTTTGTGAATCATTGGTATATGTGGCAGATCATGCTACATATAATTTTATTAATTTTTGTTATGTTTATTCATTTATCTATGTATGCATCTCTCTATCATCTATCTACCTGTCCGTCCATCCATCCATCCATCCATCCATCATCATCTACCTATGTGTGAGAGAAAACATGCCCATGTCCTGATGTGTGTATGTGTGTGTGTCTGTAGGTGTCCAGTCATTTCTCTCCCTCCATCAGATAGTTTACTTGGGGACAAGCCTCTTCACACTCCTTGCCACCTCATTGGCTACTAACTCATTCATTTTAAAAGCCTTGTTTGTTCTTGTTAATGTTATCTTCAGGTTAGCTTTTCAGGTGCTGCTAGGTTTTGCTATTCATGAGTGTTGGGTGGGCAGAACCTCACCCTATACTGTGAGGGACCACACATCCCCATAATCATGTCAATTTACCCCTCTTCCTGGGGAAGGCCATGGGGGGGGGAGTGGAGTACAGTGAAGGGATCCATTCTTAGGGTGAGTTCCCTGAATCAAAGGGGATGGGGTGGGCGGGGTGGGGGAGCTGGACTGAAATGAGAGGAGCAGAAGGGAGGTGGGTGAGCGAAGCTGCTGTGGCTGAGAAGGCTGATAAATGGTGTCACCCCATTTCCCTGCAGTGGGGTTTGGGGAAGAGTCTCTTTCTGCAATATTCTTCCTCTAACACCACCCCATCAACCTATACAAGGGGGGCAGAGAGGGGAGCTGAGAAATGGAGGAGGTGCAAAATAGGGTGTTGACTATTTCAGCAAACTGTCAACTTCAATGCATGGAGGCTGCTTCTGTCTTTGAAATCAGGGTGCTCTGGGGTTTCCAGCCAGCCGGTTGCCTAGTAACACTCAGGCAACTTGGAGGACTAGCCACTTGAAAGTTTATTTTTGCCCTGAGTTACTTGCTGCAGATTGAATGTGATCTGGTAGCCCGAGTAATACATTATTTTTATTCATGAGTCAGGGAAATAAGCATATACTTACAGCGAGATTAGCGTTGTCCCATTGAATGCGTGGCTTTGCACTTCTTCAAATCCATTTCTATACAGTTTGCTGGAGGAGGGAGGAGAGAAAGTTTAGGGATGGGAAGGAGCTGACAGAAGCACAGTTTAGAAGCAGACGCCTTTTCTCCTGTGACATTTACAGCTAAGATAACCACTGGCATTCAGAACAGCTAGCTGTCTCCCCAACAGTCTGGACTCTGGAGGCACGTGGGGTGAAGGTATCCTTTTTGCTCTGGTTTTCTCTGACTTCCTCCATTGCCACCACCAATGTATAAGATTTTTACTAGGAGCTGGGTACTTGACGAACCCTGGCATGCCCATCTTCTGATTTACTTCTCCTGGCTGTTCTTTCCATTATAGTGATAAGAAAGACAAGCGTTAGTGCGGTTGGGCTCATGGTTACTGGGAGCATGGGCATGCCAGGGATGCCAGGCCGGCTCAGAAAGCCTCTGTGTTGTGGGCTTTGTGGGCTGTGTGCAAAGTTCCATAGCAGAGTCACCTGCTCTTTATGTCTTTGTGTGTGTGCATGTGCTCAAGTTTTTTTTTTTTTTTTTAATTCCAAATTTGGTTCCATAGCCCCAAAGATTTAAATATCTGCAAAGAGCTCTTTAAGCCCCATTACTGGATAATGGGATCAATGTAGTTGAGTGCAACCAGCATTTAAAAAAAAACCAAAAAAGTGAAATGGAATAGAACAAGGGAGAAGTGTTGGAGTATATTGCCAGCACTTGGGTATGAGTGCTTATCAAATTTTGTTCCACTATTATATACAGTGTCTATAAAACACCCCTTACACATGCAACACACAGACATACACACACATATACATTCACACACACACACATACACCTCCCCAGCTGAGAAATAAAAGGCTCCTGCTTCCAGCCACACTAGGAAGTGCCCGAGTCGGAAAGGAGCCTCTGAAGGCTTACATAGAACCCTTCATCTCCCAAGGAAGGAAATGGGCTCAGACAGGGAGGGTGACAAGGGTGACTCCGGAGCACACTGTGTCTGAGGCTACTTTTAGTACATCAGTTTTGCTGGTTGTTCTTTGTCCCTGGTCCCCATCATAAGACATACCCACCCTTCTCCTAACAGGCTGTGTTCAATGCCACATAAGCCTCAATGTGATCTTCCCGATTCAAATTCCAGCCCTTCACTCCCAACCCTTCCTATTGGCCTTCCCTGATGACTTTCTTTTCTAGCTTTATCACCATGTGACACGAGATGCTTTACTCATTCCCTGTGTGCCTCTTCCAGCAGAACATAATGTCACCACAACAAGGATTTCAAACCATGGCATTTGTTGGAGACTCTCCTGTATCCTGAGCAGTTTTGGGCATTCAGAGCGTTACAATGTTAAATGAATTTGATGCATGTTTAAGTGGGTCTGTGGAAGATGTCTTGTTATGAGTCATAACCAAACATGTTTGAGAGCCACCATCCTACATGTCCATATTAGTCTAAGCTCTTTGTGAGCCATGAAATAACACCTGAATGAGAAGGGGCCGTGGTGTGATGTGATGGAGCTTGAACTGTCTGCAAAACTATGGCAGAAAACTTCCTTTCTAGTATGGGCAGATGTGCGGACTGATGCCTTGAAAAATGGTACAGACAGTTGCTCTGAGACACCTGTTCCCACCACAAGAACTGATATCCCAAGGGTTTCTCTAGTCTTTGTTAATTCAGGCCAACATGGATGTCCACCCTCTGCTGTATGTCTGTAGTGTGTAGATATGCCATTTCTTTCCATCAACCACAGCAAATCTGTGAGGAACCATCAAATAAACAGAGGTGGCATTCATGCTGAAGTATGATGTTTCAACTATGAAACCCAGGAAATCTAAATCAGAGATTACAAAATAATCCCCTTGGCCTGCTCATTAAATTGCGTTCAGAGAGAGCAGAGTATCATTCTATCAAAATCCCTGATATACATTTTATGATGAACGCAGAGGCTCCAAACACAGAGAAACAATGAGGAAATAAAAATGCTAATTACCCCAGTCTGATTGGTATATGCTGTACACATTATTGAAATATTGTACCATGTTCCACAACCTATACAATAAATATATAGTAGTTAGCCCCCACATCCTTGACAAATTTGGAGACTTAAATGCTCCCAGTAGACATCAGTTCTGGCATCCATAGTAAAGAGAGCCCTCCTTAACTTCAGGGTTTCTTTTCTGTAACAGATGCACACAAGAGCTCCTGTGACCTATATAAGATTGTTGGATGCCATTTTCCTATAGTTTCCCCATCATTTTCTACTGTAAAATACAAGGGGATAGGGCTTTTCAGAGCTGTCATTTTGGGTAATTACATATAGCTTTCTTACCTTCTTGGCAGCTGAATCCCACAGGACTTTTAAAGAGTGTAATACGTAGAATATTGTTTTTTTGTCTATCCCTTGTCCTGGCAGGGGTTCTTTTATAGATAACTCTGTTCACTGAAAAAGTCACACCGCTGTTTCCTTGGAGTAGCTCTGAAATCTAAGTTTTTAGATCCTAGGCTGATATCTATAGAAGCATATGCCATTGTCCACCTAAGCAGAGTCATATGAGCTTGATTCTCAGAAATGGAGACTTGGTCCCCCTGCATGTGCCCCCATGTTTAAATAATATGTTATGTCTCTCCATTGTAGTGGGGTCTTTCTGTGTCTGCAGAGCAGGCCAGGTCACTGGTCTGGGCTGTACACACAGTGTACTCACTAGGTCTGGATTACTGTCATGGTTTTTATTTTTGAGTGCTCTGGGTTATGCTTGTTGGAATGTTCTGGACTGTGGCTCCCTGCTCCTCTATCAGGGGCAGCTTCTGTCCGTTCTCACCAGCAGTTACGCAATGATGGATGCTGTCCTGCCTTCATTAAAAGAGCAGCTGCCTCGGTTTAGAGAATTTGTGAATGTGAGTGGGAGGCTTCATGCTGCCAGCCTAGCTCACACACCGCCTTCAACGCCTTTGAAAACATCTGGAGAGTCACTTCAGATCCTGTTTTCCCCAAATCTCAGGGTGTCAGAATGAAGGGGGGAGGGGTTCTTGGCACAGAGATGAGATGAATGGCTCCCCTTGCTTCTCATCAGCTGCAGCCCTACACTCACTGGCATTGTCTGGCTTCTCTATTCAGATAATCAGTAATTGCAAATCAAACAGGAAGAATGGCATCTTTTAATCCAAGAAAGATTCGGGAGTTCGAAATTAATCACAGGATACTGTACTTCTGAATACGGCCTTCCTCTCTGAGTAATCCCAGGGTGCCACAGCGCTTCTGAGTTTATATTAACAGTGTTAGACATTCTTTTGATCATGTGGCCACCTAGCTTTTGGCTGATTTCAAAGAAGAGAGATTGTGTTTGCAGAGTCTCAGGATATCAAAGAGTGGCCCTATTGTGGAAAGACAATGCATGACAATTTAGGACTCTGCCTGCTGGTGGGATGCATGTAAGCAACTTCTTTCTTTCTTTTTTTCTCCCTCTCTCTCCCGTTTCCTCTCTGTTATCTTTCTTTCTATTAAACCAAGTGACTGCAGGAAAGCATCCTAAAAAAGAGGCCCCCCCCCCCCCCCGCTCTTGTGTGGCTGGAGGCTTTTTGTTGTTGTTGTTTTGTTTGTTTAAAATCTGAATAAGTCATTTGGACAAAGCCCATTTTTCAGGCCACACGGTTGTGTGGATTGCTGCTGCTATGAACCTTGTTTGAACGTACAGGGCTCTTCATTTCTGTGTCTCTCCCTGGTCTCTGAGCTGGCAGAGCCTTCTGCCTTCCAGCAGAACTGCGCTGTTTTTATATTCCCCACTGCCTCAGTCAAGTGCGTATCACCTTATGTGACTTTACCATATGCTGCATTAAAGGGGATGGCAGGTGTCAGATAGGATGACAGTGATGGATGCTAATGTGGCAGATACAGTTTTGAGAACTCCACATTTCAAATAATCCTTAAAAACAGACAGAGAGCATGCAGGAGCCCCTTTAAGAATAGGAATGTTGGGTGATAAATACAGAAGGGTGAAGGAATGTACAAATAATCCCCGTGTACTTCTCTTTGTAATTCTGAAGAAAGAGCAGTTGCCAAAAGGTTTGGCCGATGGCGTGTCACAACCCCAAGGATCCCAAGACAGGTGACTTGGAAAGGGTAAAGGGAAAGTATATTTGGTAGATCAGTAGATCACACCTCAAGCAAGTGGTCAGACTGTGACATGAAGTACTTCCTGGTCTGATGCAGCAAGACCGAGACACAAGATGGCCTTTGCAGTGCTCCTGTGGCAATGTTTGGGCTGAATCCAGTCAGAGCAATGCAGTCAGATGGATTCGGACAACTGGACTGAGTTCCTGGAAAGATCCAGAGTCTAACAGAAAAGCCCAAGGGCAGCTCTGGGAGTAGAGGAGGCATGGAAGGTGAATGTGTAAACCAGAGGCTAAGCTTTGAAAAAAATCTGTTCCTTCCTGGTTCCGCCTCTGCTCCTGCTTGGGTTCTTACCCTGACTTGACTTCCCTCCTGGATTGATTTTGACTATGGTGTGTAAGCCAAATAAACTCCTTCCTTCCCGAGTTACTTTTGGTCCTGGTGTTTATCATAGCAATGGAGACCTGAGTGCCTGGAGGGGAAATGGTCTGTGGGCATGTGTATGGGGCACGGTCTCAATGGTCTCAATTAATGGTGCAGGAGGGTCTAGACAGGTGGGTCTGGGAATGAGCCTAAGAACAGGCTGGCAAGCAGTACAGCTCCATGGTTTCTTTCCCAGGTTCCTGCTCTGACTGTCCTTAATAATGGATTGAGACCTAGAAGTGTAAGATAAAATAAACCCTCAGTCCCCCAAATTGCTTTTGGTAGAGTGTTTTTATCACAGCAACAGAAAATCAAACTAGAACAACATCAGCAAAATCCAAACATTTAAAATGCGGTGAGCTATTGGACAGTCTCTAACACCCGACCGACTTGCTCTGGGTTGTTGGGTTTAGTTGCTCCCTGTGGTTAATTGTGGCACTTGTGGTGACTGTGGAGCGGACACAGTGTAACTGGATTTGCACAAGGAGGCATTAATGATCCCACTGAATAGAGATGGGGCCTGGCTTTCCAGGCCCAAATTGACTGAGACTGCTTGGAGCTGGGGCTAACACTGAGGCTGTGCATCTAGTCACAGGTCCAGTCAAAATTTCTATCTTACTTTTCAAGATCCTTCTACTTGGAAAGGTCTTAGGAAAAGGAATCGCCATGACTTTCCTGACTTGTGGAGTTCAAGTGTAAATCAAGGTTGTTTGTTTTGTGAGTTTGTCTGAACCCATCATCATCCAGAACATTTTAAAGGCTGTAAGGCTAAGTACAGGTGGGGTGGGTAGAGCTATGTCAAGGTGGCCTCTAGAGGAGATTTAATGAAAAGCCACGGTGGCTGTGAAGGGACATGTGAGTATAATGTATGGGTTTGGACTTAGTTCCTCAGAGCTTTTTCTGCACTACGTGAAGTGTTTTGTTTTCATTAAATGAGCTCACAGTTGGTAAAGATTTGGGGTAAGGAGAGGGCGAGACCGGTTCCACTAAGAGCAAAATCGCAAATCCTGCTAATAATGAAAAGAGAAGGCTTGCTTTTATTATTTTCTAATTAAGGAGTTGAACTTTCTAGCTGGGAAAATAAGGCTTTCCTGAGCAAGCGTAATACCCTTTATCCAGCAGAGTGCTCTGCAGGACCCTTCACTTATAGAAGGGTCCATTCAGCTGAGAACAAGTACCAAGCAAATGACTAATCACACCTCTTGGAGATGAAGGGCCATGAACAGGGAGGGGGTGGAGCACAGTGGTCCACAGGCACTCTGGGAGGAGCAGATCTGAAAGTCCCCATTAACTTAAGAGGTGGGACAATTACACCCTACTGCCATGCACTATTTCTCTTAAAAATCTCAACCAACATAAGTTAATAGCTCTGTGAAACCAATACCGTGCAGCTCTTTTGCATTCAAGCAGAATCATGCTCTATGTAAAGGCTCCCTGGGAGTTCAATTCCCTACCGATTGTCCCAACACGTCCTGAAGGTCTCCACCCCTTCTCTCCTGCTTAGCTCCATTCCCATCATTTGCATAGACCTGTAAGGAGTAACTGTTGGTGGCTGATTCAGTGTAGCTCAAAATTACTGGCAGTTTTATATTTTGATCTTTGAATAGAGGCCTGGCCTCAAAGATTTACCCTTGTGCAGGGAAGAACTTCAGCAATTTGAAGTCAATAACACTAGTCCTCAGAACCCATCTGCTCAAAGCTAAACAAAATTCTTGGTTTAGTTGTCTCATGAGCATATTATTCTGGCTATTCTAGATGATTCCTCCTGCCATTGGCAGTCTAGATGAAGAAGAATCTTGTCACCAGAGAGTAAAGAATGTGGTGGAACACCAAGCAGACCGCTGACCTCAAACTAGATGTGAGATTTGCAGGTCAGGCTGTGTGGCAGCACAAAAATCCAGGATGTTACTCACAGTGTGATAGACTCGTTACTCATCCCTTGGAAAGCATTCCCTGGTATGGTGGTTATGTGTAAGTTATCACAGATTTCCCTTGAGGAAAGAAATAAGAAATATTTACTTTCCAAATTGTAGCTGCAAATAGGAAAATGGCTGTGCATAGCAATCAGCCTGATACTTACAGAATGAAATTAAATTCGGAGGAGGAGATCTTCGTCACATCTGGAAGGGTTCGGATGCCTGTGTTACAGATGCTCCTGTGATACAGGGATGGGTGGTAATGTGGGCAGAGAGAACAAGTGATTATTAGATTATAAATATAAAGTACTTTGGAGACACTATTTTTTTTCCTCATTAAATTGTAAAATATTTGGTTTGGCTTTAGCTGATGAAGACGTCAGAATTTCAAAGGCTCCATGGCTAGAGACGTTGTCATGGTTCCTGTTTGTAGTTTAGGGGCTGAGACCAAGCATATAGGTGTTTTGCCTTTGTATTTCTGGCCTGCCTTTTCTTCAGAGGCATTGCATTATCCTGTTGGATTGCATTCCATTTCCTTTTGCTAATGACTTTAGTCCATGCTATTGATTGTTCCAGAAATTTGGAGTGGGGTTTAGTTTTAACTCAAACATTGCAGTAAGATAAATCTTTTTTTTCTAAATAGGGTTTCTCTATGTAGCCCTGGCTGTCCTGGAACTCACGCTGTAGATTAGGCTGGCCTCAAACTCACAGAGTTTCACCTGCCTCTGTCTACCTGAGTGCTGGGATTGAAGGCATGTGCCACCACTGCCTCACTCAGGAAGATTAATCTTATGAGAAACCTGTACCCTTCATTATTAGAAACTGTGTTTAGCTACTTTGTGGTTTGGGAGGTTCTTCCTTGTATCTCCTTGAAACCATTGAACATTGTTTTGGTGTTTGGAGACAGCTAATGCTCCTGCTTTTTATTTAACCTCTAAAAAAGAAAGGGCCTTACTTGAAATTGAGGAATATTTCTTTGTAAGAATGGGGCTCCTTCAGAGGCATGCAGGAACCTGGATTTCCCCCAGTGGAGTTTTAAACTCAGCAGACGTGGGCTCTGGACAACTCATAGCAGCTGCCCGGCTCTCTGATGACAAGAAACCGCAGCTGGGTTTCTCTCTATGCTCCTTCCTCCCCATGTAACTGTGAATTGATTTGAATGAATGTGCAAATGGGATAAAACTGTTCAGGGTGAATCTGGGCCTTGTCTGCTGTGAGGTTAGCTCAGACTGCAATGTGGACTTGGATTGGGGAGCTCCACATTATGGTATGAAAAACTAATAAAGACAATGGGCTAATCAGAGGCTATGTTGGTCAAATTTGGGTCTGGATTATCCTTAATGCCTTCTAAAGCAACTGATGCTTTTGTGCCCAAGCTACCCTGAAGGCTGGGAAAGGCACAGCGCTTGGGTTTACAATTATCCATGGAGGACAAGGGAACTCTACCGCAGCTGGTTATAGCTTCTGCAGGGCACCATGATGAAGATTGATGGTGTCAGCATCACAGAGAGGTCCCTTCCCTAGTCCTCTGCTTTCTTTTTTTCGTTTCATTTGAGTGGTAGTGGTAACTTCTGTGTGGTAGAGATGACTTATTATGTGGGAAGATCCATCACCATATAATTATAGACTTTGGGGAATTTTAGGAATTTTGCATTTCCAGTCGGGCCAGTTGCTGTGTTTGGGCTATAGTGGGACCCAGTTTGTCATGTCATCTAGTAGACTTGGCTGGATCTAGTGGGGAATAGAAAATGGCTGAGCTTATGTGGTACAGTGCCTGCCTCAGGCAATACTCAGAAAGCTTTCCCTTGATGAATGAATGAATGAATGAATGAATGAATGAGTGAGCGAGATGAAAGACAAGAAATTCCCATGTACAATGAGAGAAATCAAATTGGAATCATTTCTCCCAGTTTTGTGTGCTGGCACACATTTTTCCTTTAAGAAGTGTTGGGAACCCCCATTCCCATCTCCAGCTTTGAAAACCACTGCAAAGGGACGACTTTCTCCTCAGGCGTGTGGGGCAGAAGGAATATTGGGAGGCACTATATATGTGTGAAAACTCCCATCATAGTAATAAATAAGAAGTACTGGTTAAATTTAAATCAGAAGGCTAACAAGGAGGGACGCAAACACAAGGCTGACCATAGGTTAAAAAATGATTCAAGGGGCTTCAGAGATGGCTCAGTAGTTAAGAGTGCTTGCTGCTTTTCCAGAGGACCAGCGTTCAGTTCCCAGCACCTATGTAGGACAACTCAAGCTCCAGGGGATTTGATGACCTCATCTAGCCTCTGTGGACATGCTACTAGTGTGCATACCTACACTAGGACCCATATGTATCTATATAATAATTAAAGAAAGAAACAAAATAAAAAAAGCTTCTTCAGCATTTTTAAATCACTTTCAGTTTCTCCTGATACCCATCTTCCCCTCTACAAAGTCTTATAAAGAAAAATTTCTCACAGGTATTTTAACCGAGGGAGATTTGTAAAAGCACCAGGTGCAATGTATACCAGGTTTTTTGTGTTCTGGATCAGTCTGTAGAGAGAGAAGGGAAAAATGGTCAGTGGTTTAGTGGATGTTATGGCACTGGTCACCAGGCATCTTTGACTAAAATCCCACCAATAAAATCAAATACCATCACATGCCCAAGACAAGCTCCTGGAACTCTGGGGTGTCCTGAGGGCCCTGCCAGCTATTTCCAAGAAGCTTTGCCTACCCTTCCAAAGGGCAGGTGTAGGGACCTTAGCTAGGAGCATAGCTATACTTCTGCCCCTTCTTACCAAATAACACCAAAGCCCAGGATGTTTGAGGTCCTAGGCAAGAAGATCTTGGAGCACACACACTGAGTGTGATGGTAGAATGCATAAGTAGACATGGCCCCATAGAGTTTGTAAGTATGCTGGAAAGTTATCCAGATGGGCATGCATCCAGAATAGCTCAGAAGCCTTGGGATTCAGATTTTTAGAAGCTCATGTCCATTCTATAGATAATTTCTATGTTTGATTCCCATCCTTCTAATTTGCCTTCTGTGAATACTAATGATAATACCCTTTCCCATTATGCTAGCCCCCTCCCCTGTCTAGTTCTCCCCCAGTTCTTTGAAATGCAATCCATCATTTGGATGGGTTCTGAGAAGTAAATGTGACTGTCTGGTGTATGCTAAAGTCTTTGTCAGTGCTGATGGTGAAAGCTGAATGATTTATATCTGAAGAGTAACAAGACTTGAATGGGATCTAGTTCTTCTGATTCCCACTCTGATGCTCATTCTACAGCACTATAATGACTCTTGTTACTTGGAACGTGGCTATAAAGTTCAGATTCTCTAGATGTGAGTGCTATTCTGTGGTAGCTATTCTTCTAATACTGAATCAAGTAGTCAGACATGTGAGAGGTAGGAACTGTTACCTCTGGAAGATCCTTTGAGGTCTAACCATAGAGCATTTACTCACTCGGCCATTCACTCTATCAGCAGTTTTGAGTGTCTATGTGATCGGGTGCTGCCCTAGCTGTGCAAGACACTACTGTGGACAGAGCCCAGAGACTGCCTGAAGCCAGCAAGCTCAGTCTCAGGGCCTTCTGTAAGAATCCACAGACATTCCCTGTGGAGTACTTTATTTTTCTTTCAGTTGATGTCTTGCTTTGTTTATCACTTGCTATCCTGATGGTGCTTCAACACTCTCTGGGAAGCCTGTTAATGCTACAGAATTTTAGGTCTGGGATTGCACAGTCCCCTACAAAGTAATGAACCCTATGCACCATTCACATTAAATCCAGACTATTTCTTTGGAATTTCAATACCTATTGTTTGGCTTTTTCTGTAATTGTCTGGTGAGTTACTCTCACTTTCTATGGCTGTACTGTCCTGTCCTGGAAGATAATTGTATTTCAGATCTGCTGTGTCTCAGAAGCTCCTAGGCCACATTGGGCATACAGCAGATACTCATGTACTTATCAATTAATTAATCTGCTTAGATAGTTACTCACTGGACCAATGATGGAGGACTTCTGGTATAATGGAATAAACATAGGCTTTGGAGAAAGGTGAGTTGGAGTTCATTCCCGGACCAGCCGGTGTCTAAATACCCACACACCCTCCCAGCCTCCATTTCTTTCTCTGAACAGAGTGGTAATCGTCTAACTATTCTGGTAGCTGTGAGAGCAATGATGCCACCTAGAGGAGATGCCAAGCATAGGACCTCCCAAGTACTTGATGTATATCCTTCCTTTTGACTTGATGTGAGGCTGTTACAGGAATCCCAGGAGGGAGCTCCCTGCGGTGGCACAAAAAGCCTGGTTTGTAAGTCATGTGACCTGGTATCTAGTTTAGCTCCTGCTGTTGTATGATATCAAGCAAGCGAGTTAAAGCTTTGGGGCCCAGGCTCATCACTTGGAAGCTGTTTGAGCCACACTTATCCCATCCGTTTGAGTTGGGCATGTCTGTGTATGATCATCTGGAAACACATTTTTTTTTTTAGGTTTTCTTTTTTACAAATTAATTAATTAATTTTACATGCTGACTAAAGTTTCTCCTCCCGTTCCCTCCCCCTACCTCCCCTCTGGCCACCCCTTCATTTCTCCTCTGTTTTTATGCAAAAAGGGGTAGGCTTCACATGGGTACCATGGTATACCAAGCATTCCCTCCCCAAATTAAGGCTGGGCAAGACAATCCAGTATGGGGAATAGGTTCCCAAGAACCATCCAAAACATTAGGGACAGTACCTGCTCCCATTGTTAGGAGTTCCACAAGTAGACCAAGCTATAGTGCTTACATACACACACACACACACACACACACACACACACACACACACACACACACACTTAGAGGGCCTAGGTTGGTCCCATGCAGGCTCCCTGGTTGTTGGTTCAAACTCTGTGAGCCTCTGTCAGCCAGGTAGTTGATTCTATGTGTTTTCTTGTGTTGTCCTTGACCCCTATGGCTTCTACAATCTTTCTTCTCCTCTCTTCAGCAGGATTCTCCAAGCTTAGCCTAATGTCTGGTTGTGAGCCTCTGAATCTGTTTCCATCAGTTATTGGTTGAAGGCTCTCTGGTAACAACTGGTATAGTCACCAGTCTGATCACAGGAGTTGGCCAATTTAGGCTACATATCCATTATTTTTAGGAGTCTTGGCTGGTGTCAATCCTTGTAGATTTCTGGGAGTTTCCCTTATATCAGGTTTCAACCTGACCCCAAAGTGGCACATCCCACCCCTTTCCAGTCACCTCTTTTAGTACTTTCCTGTAGTGGGACTATGTTCTGTTGAAAATAATTGTTCTGCCTACTGGTTTAATAAAAACACTGATTGACAGAAGGCAGACAGGAAGTGTGGGCGGGGCTACCACACTAAGAAAACTCATGGAACAGGAAGAGCATAGCAGAGATGCCAGCAGAGAGAGATGCCAGGAGAGACACGAGTGAGACACTAGTGGAGACTCCAGCAGAGGCAGAGGAAAGAAGACAACCATGCTGCTCTGAGGAAAGGTAGCAAGCCACATGGCTAAATAGATTAATGGAAATAGATTGAGTTAAAATGAAAGAGCAAGCTAGCAATATGTCTGAGCCATAGATCAATAAGCATGAAATTAATACAAGCCTTTGTGTGATTATTTGGGGTTAAGCAGCAGCAGGGCTATGAGCTGGTCTGAACCTTAGGGTAAGGTTGGGCCAGAAACTTCATACTACACTTCCCTTCCATCCACTCCCCAACCCAGTCCCTCTAGTTCCCATTCTTTCCCTCCCCCAGTTAACCCAGAAGATCTCTTCTATCTTCTTTTCCTAGGAAGATCCATGTGTCCCACTTGGTCCTCCTTGTTACCTAGCCTCTCTGGGTCTGTGAATTGTACCATGGCTGGTTATCCTTTATCGAAACATCTTGAAGAATAAATCTCGCAGTAACAACACCAATACAGCCCAATGGCTCCAACATTCACAGGCTCAACACAAGGCTTGTTGTGGTTGGTATTAAAGAAGCATTTTAACTTGAAAGAATGAATATGTGTCAACAGCCTCTAATGAACCAAATCATGATTCCTCAACTCCTTTCCAACTTCCCACCTACTCCACGTGTTCCATGCCCCCACCTCCAGCCCCCATGAGGCAAGAGCTACTTGGCAGGACTTCCCAATGTCAATTTTAATTTCCAGCATTGTGTTGTGATGTTTCAGAGTTTACACAGTTCCTAGGGAGAAGGAGTTGTCACCATGGCAACCTTCAGGCCACTGCAGTGAGAGAAATTAGTGCCTGCCCAGACCTAGTAATTGTTCCAGTCTTTTCCTCTAGGATTCCTAGCATTGGATGCTTGAGCACAGATACCAAGTGGGCTCCCACCAGCCAGGGTAAGAGTGTACAGCAAGAGACTGTTATCTGATGCTTACATTTCAGACAAATTGAGGAGACTGTCAAAGGCATTAGCTTCTATCCTTTCCAGGGAATCGCTCTGAGAGATTTCACTAGGGGAGAGAAAAATAAATAAATAAATAAATAGAAGACACATGAGAAAAATGATCATGTCCTTATGATAATGACCTCTGTGTGTGACCTAGTCATTAGATGTTCCACTGAGTTCTCTAAGAAGGAAGTTGTTCCTACATTACTAAGGGCCAACATTTCCCTTAGGAGTACCCATGGGTGCCTACAATGCTCGCGCAATTCAACTTTGAGTTTCAAGTTTATTCTCTTGTTTGTCTGACTCTGAATCATACATTGTTGGAAGGGCCTAGGCCCTGTTTTTTTTAAAAAAAAAAACACAAAAATTCTCTGGTCTGGTTTCTTTGCTGTACAGCTCTGAAAATCAGTACCCTAATAGAATTTACATGAAGGTTCAAAGCTGTGGTTGAGATCTCTGTCACTCCAGCAAGGCTTGAATTTGGATTGAATTAGTTATTTCATGACTTTTAATCCTTGATTTTTCAAAAGCCTTTTCTGAGGCTCCTACACATGATACTATCAGATCCCTTCATGGACTCTAATTATCCGTTTCTCCCACTGTCTCACTCTGGGAGCAAATTCAAGACAAGGAATACTTTATATTTCTTTCTGCGTCCCTGGTAGCTTCATCTTGCCTGGTGCATGGTGAGAAACTGAATGAATGTAAGAGCAAATAGACTACTAATTAAATGTATTTCTTAAGAAAGGCATAAAAGTAAATGAATCAGTTTTGTCAAACCCAAGCATGGCAGTAATGTCACTCTCCCGAGCCAAAGCTACTGTTGGCTGCCATCTGAGAAAAAAGTCTCTAATTCACAAGTGTGGGTTTGTGTATTTCTTTTGTTTTTAAAGTTCAGTTTTTATTTATTTGTTTATTCATGTAACAATTATTCTTTGAAGGCCCATAAGTGCAAAGCACCAGTTTAGACTCAACTATATAAACAGTTTAGTCAACCTCTGGACCTATGTCGTCTTAGGGAAGTTGCTTACAAGTGGGTTTGTGTATCTCTAAGGTTAATGCTCACTGAAGCCTTCAGGTTCCAGGAGAGCTTAGCTCACAGAAAGGCAGAGCCTAAGGCAACAACACTGTAATGGATGTCTCCTGGGCTCTTCATCTCATCCCTATCTCATGGCTTGCTTATTTAACTGTGCCTGCTTTTCCCGCCAGGACATCTCAATGCTTAAAAGTTATGGAAACTCAACATATAAACTTCAGAGAGGCGCACAGAGCAAGCTCACAAACCCACATCTGTAATGTGCAGTGGGTCTCCCATAGTATACACTGTTATTGAGGACTGAGAGTTTTTATGATTTATTTTATGGGGTGTGCATATGTAAATGTGTGTGAAGGTACCCTCAGATGCCAGAAGACAGTATTAGATCCTCCTGGAACTGGAGTTACAGGCAGGTATGTGTCATGCAACATGGATGCTGGAACCAAACTCCGGTCCTTAGCAAGAGCAGGAAGCACTTTGGATGATGACAATATTTTTAATGTTATCATTGTTTGCTGTTAACTTAAAGAACAACAGAGGTTCCCTGTGGAGCTAAGACAGCCAATGCAGTCTTGTTTGACCATGCAAATCCACTTTGGCTGTCCCTTGGATTATTTAGGGGTGGCCTGTAGGGGGAGCCACTGAGCAAGTTTGACTAGTTTGAGGACATTGTAAGATTCTTTCCTCGAGAGTTTTCTGTGTATGAGGTCTTTGGCTCTGGAAGCTGAAACGCAGAAACAAGAGACTAAAGTCCCCTCTGGAGAACATGAGATGATACAGCATCATCTGGCTGCTTCATGCCTTCGGTCCATGCTTTTCATCAGCCCGGCTTTAAAGCTGGGGCTTTTGTCAGGCTCTTATTATATTTTAGATACAGTGATCATCTTATGATGCACAATAAACTTCTAACATATTTTCATCAATGTGGGAGTTATCAAAAAAGCGACACGAGGGAATAGCAGCTAAAAGGAAACTTTTATGATTGGAATCTATCTCTTTTCTACTTAAAAAGAATATCATCACTTATCAAAATGCATTCAATTCTTTGAAGCAAGGTTAATTATCTGGATTTTAATGACTCTCGAAAATCATACCATTTCTTCAAAGGCTGCTAGATATTATTTGTTTTATAAAGATTAAAAATAGTTGGGTTTCCTAAACACAGTTTCTCTCCTAGAGAAATTATCCCCTTTCAACTGTGGTTTTTCTCTTGGAAAAAAGTTCATTATTTCAATTATAAATGTCTTTTGATGTGCAGTATCTTACTTACATTTTTACAACCTCATTAAGTCCCTTGAAAGCCTGAGATGGGATCACTTTGACAGGGAGATAGGTGAGTGATCTGGAAAAGAAAAAAGAAAAGGTAAAAGCTTAAAGGTTGGGGCTGGCTGTTTTTTAAGTTCATGAATAGGGTGTAGTGTGGGTTTGGGCATGCATCCTTCCTCCCCAACTTGCCACTGTAAGATTAACAACTGACTCCTGGTTTAATCGTCTAACTTGTATCAGTAGGAGATTATGCCAGGAGTCATTCCTGGTTCTTATCAGAATGTGTCAGTTGGGGGTGAGAATGAGTGTTGGGACTGAGTCTCCACAGTCCCTCTACCTGGTTACATAGCCGGGAGCATGCCATTTAAACACTATGTTTCAATTTCTTCAACAATAACAATTCCTGTCTTGTAGAATTGTTGAGAGATTTCACCAGGATAGCCCCAATAGGGCATAGCACCAGTAAATAGTTATCAACAGTTCTGAAGTGTTGCTGCCTTCATAATCTGCCCTGCGAGCTGTGCACACACATCTATAACTTTATTTAATCCACATGACTGTAGGATGGTGGGGTGGAGTGGCTACTTTTGACAACAGAAGAAATTCAGTCACAAACAGATTGCATAAATGGTCCAGGGCAACAACCAAGCAGACAGACTCAGAATGCCTTTCCTTTGGGCAGGATTGCACTGAAGGGGATATTTGAATCCTAACCTTTTCTCTGATGGGAAGGAAAGCAGCACATCTTGCTTCTCTTGGAAGAGTGTTCTAGAGTATTCTGCCTTCCCCATTCCTCTTACAAAGCTGCCATTCACCAGCAATTCCTTCCTTGGAGATAATGAAGAGGAATTTCATAACCTTCATTTCTGGAAATTGCTTTCACTCATAGTTTCTTAGAGACTATGCAGAAGGAGTAATGCAAACGAGGTTCTCTGGTTCTGTTCTTGAGGACAGTGCCACCAAGAACCCACCTCCCACTTGTATTATGTAACCAGAGCCATCCAGAAGAGCAGAGGCAGTGGAGGAGAAACCTTGCCATGGCATGTTTGCTTCCTATTTTTCTTCTGGAATCATGTCTGCCTGGCTTACTGATTAAAAACACAGTTTTATTGCTCTCCACACTGCCGTGCCAATAAATTTCCCAAAGAGAAAGCTGTATTCTACTGTACCCCATGCAACATCAATAAAGCTGACAGCCAAATTCCGATTCCAGAATCTTTATTGCTGGGGATAATGCAGCACAGAACATATTTTGGAGAGTGTTTACATAAAAGCTTCAGCTGAACCCTTCAGAGCTGTTTATTCATGCAAATAGAGCTCACAGCTGAAGCCTTTGGGCAGACAGCCTTTCCTTCCAAATGGGAGCATGCTGTGGTTCCCGCAGGAGCAGTTTGCTTTAGATTTGACCATGGAGGTTGCCTGAGCTCTTGATTGATGTCGGGCTGAGGGAAGAAGAGCAAAGGTTGGACAGAACCGAGAGTAGCTGTAGATCATGCGATGGCTCTCCCCAGTGCAAGATGAAATTTTGCAGTAGGATGTCGATTCTGCAGAGCCAGAGAGGCAGCTGAGATAAGAACAAAGAGTCTTCACCACCAAAAGGCCCACTGAGAACAGTGGGCGGCTTTGTGGGTGTGTCTAGGTCAAGAGAGGGGCCTGGGGCTGGAGGATGAGAAGAGAAGGGAGTGAGGAGGTGTCTGGTGTTTTCATTGATGTTGCCATGAAGCAGCATGGAGAGCATGGTCCCCTAGCTCCAAACTAGATCCCAAAGGCTTGCCATGGGCACATATCTTTATCCCAACATGTCATGTTTTCATTTCTGATTTGTCTTCAATTGACAACCGTTTCTATGCAGTCAAGTGTCTTGTTTTTCATCTCTGAAAGCACCCATTTATGATGTGGCCCACTTTTTTATATTAAATATTGACACATAGTTATGAGGGGCATTGTGACATTTTCACACAGGTATACAATGCACACTGGGCAAATTGAATAATTGGTGCATCTGCCACCTCAGACATGCTGCATTTCTTTGTGTTGGAAATTGGGAAACATTCAAAAGCCTTTCTGCTTGCTATTTTGAAACAGTCCATTAATTGTTACCACAGTTAACCTACTCCGTTGTCGGATGGCAGAGCTATTCCTCTTTCCCAGCCGTGATTTGTAAATACCCCTGTGGAAGTCTTCCTTTTGAGGATGTTCCTTCCCTTCTTCATGGACACCTCTGGTGGAGTGATACCTCCTGCCCAGCTGTAATTTGTTAATATCTGTCTGGAGATCCTCACTTTGAGGGTGCTCCTTTCCCGATGGATGCCCTTGCTTATTCTTTCCATGGTGTCAGGAACTTTTAGCAGTGGGAACAATTATTTAAATAAACCTACAATCTTATTTCCATGCACACTAAATACCTAAAAATAAAACACATATCTTAGGACTGTTTCCCATGCTGAGTAAAGAGCAGGAGAGTCGGGAAGGGGGAATCACAAATTAACTAAAATCAGAGACTTGAGTGGCCAATGATCATGTTACCCCAGTTAAGTCCCTGTACTCAAGAAGCAAAAAAAGAAAACGATTTTGATTGTTTTTTTTCCTTTTTGTTCATTCATTTACTTTTTGAAGTTAGGCATACTTTTATTCTTTAAAAAAAGAAATGTGTCTGTCAGGAACCCCTGTAGAGAAGTTGATTATAGAGCAAAAGCCAGGGAGAAGGAGGAAAAGAGGATAGGCTCGCTCTCAAGGGCAGCCTCCAGAAAAGAATGGATGCTGTGCACATGGCAGAGAAGGTAAAGGAAGGCCCCTCCAGGCTCTGTCTAAAGCAACTGGAAGATGCTCCTGACTATACGCCCCTCCCTAAGGGAGAGGGACAGGGGTGGGGACCTGGTGCAGTTGGTTTTCTTTTTCCTACTTTTTGGAGACTCTGCCACTCAGCTCCCAAATGAATACACTGGCCCTTGGCGTTTCCCTGTCCACCCCCCTCCTCCTTTTTTTGGCTCCTCCCCCTTCCCTAGATTTCTCCTCTTATTCTCTTTGCCTGGCAGCCCCACCTGTTTCTCTCTTCTGCGTTGCTATTGGCCATTCAGCTCTTTATTAGACCAATCAGGTGTTGAAGACTCTTACTTAAGAATGCTCGGCCTTAGGTTGGCTTGCTTTTAGCCAGCTTTTCTAACTTAATTGATCTCATTTTTCTTTAACTACCTTTTGCCTCTGAGCCTCTTAACTTTCTTTTATTCTTTATGTCTTTTCTTTTTACTCTGTGGCTGGGTGGCTGGCCCTTGGCATCCTTCCCTCTTTCTCCTTTTTTGGCTCCTCTGCCTCTCCTAGATTTCTCCTCTTATTCACTCTGCCTGGCAGCCCCACTTATTTCTATCTCCTGCCTTGCTATTGGCCGTTCAGGTCTTTATTAGACCCATCAGGTGTTTTAGGCAGGCAAAGTAACACAGCTTTACAGAATTAAACAAATGTAACATTTAAGAATGCGGCACATCTTCGCATCATTAAACAAATATTCCACACCATTAACGAATGTAGCACATCTTTAATATTCCCGCAACATCCTGGTGATTGAGAACAAGGGAAAGCAGTAACGGAAGGAACCTCATCCTTAGATGGCCTTGGAACTAGCAGGCAGCTGGCAGGATAAAGAAGCAAGGAGTCTAAGATGAGGCGGAAGAAGCAGGGTCCACGAGAGGCCAACTTGCAGTGCGGACAGCTGAGGCACCATGGGATGCTGCACTGATTTCACCTTTCAGTCTTACCGTTTGAGACTTGGATTTTTAAATGAATCAATGACGCAGTACAGGTGACAGACACCCGGTTTATGACAATACCCAAACCCGTGCTGCAGAGGTTATGTATGACAAGTACTTAGCTGGGATGTCAAGGGCTGCCTTAGCTTTTCCAGCTTTGGAATGTTCTCAGCTCATTAATCCAGTTTGTGGGTCCCAAGCCACTTATGAGCTAAAGCTGCAGAAGTGATCTCTGGTCCTCAGGGTTGGAATGAAGCCATGTATAGTCCAAGTAGCTTGTAAATGACCACATGTCCTGGGTAGTGTACTGTCAACTTGAGTCACCTGGGAAGATGGAGCCCCCAAAGAACTGCCTTTGTCAGATGAGCCCATGGCCACGTTTGTGAGAGACTGTCTTGATGAACGATTGATGTCGGAGGGCCCAGTCTACTGTGGGCTGCACCATCCCTTGGAAGGTGTAAGAGTGCCAGAGAGGGAGCTGGCAAGTAGCCTTTGCCCATGCTTTTTGCTTCAGATTCCTGTCCTCATTTGCTTCAGTGAGAGACTGTTATCTGGAAGTATAAAGCTGAAAGACACACCCTCCAAATTGCTTTTGTCAGAATGAAATTGGAACACGATGGTTCCTATAAAACCATGGGCATGTTTTAAAGGGGACACACCATCTTTGGAGAGCAGGTGCCCACTTCCAGGCCATTTTGGTGCTTGTCTTACACAGTTTCCTTATCCAGTAGTTAACCTCAGATGCCATCATCTAGACCTTCTTTCCTGCCACCCCAAACACCAGATCCCCATCCTGAGGGAACACAACTTCTCAAGCACAGTTCCTAGCTGTCTGTGTAGGACTCACTCAGTAGCTCATGCTGCTGCATTCTGGTTGTCAAACTGGGCCTCCAGGCCCTGTACTGGGCTGTTTTTCAGTAAATGCTTTGGTGAGCTGCCAAATTTATCCTTTAGGACATAGGCCCATTCTCTACCTGCCATCTCCATGGAATGGTGCTCCCAGATATATACCCTCACTGTAACATTGCAACCTCATTCTTCTTTCATGAACTGTGAAGGAAGGCACCACTCCTTTTCATGGTGGCCATCCCAGAAAGGACTGTCCTATCTTTTAAAAAGCAAAGTAAAACAAAAAAAGTCCTTTAAAACCTGGGTTGTTAACTATATCCTATTTCTACCCAGCCCTAATTGCTATGCTCCAAGTGTACCTTGTGCCAGTATTAAGCAACTGAAAATTTATCTCATCTAGATAAATCTAATTTCCACTAACAAAACAAAGTCACTTTATTATGCCTTTCCAATCATTTCTAATGTCTGGTCCTTGGGGATGGGGCTTGGGTTCCAGGTTTTTTTTTTTTCTCTTTTGAGTTTAGTAGTATAGACATGCCTGGAAGCCAGTTTGTCCAATCCTCTGGCTTGTTAACCAGCTCTCAAAGTAAGGTTAGTTTGGAGAGCATCATGCACTGCAGGAGAGCTCCAGGGGCCCTGCCTTTAAGGAAGCAGATGGATTTAGAAATCCTTGGTTAAGAAAACCTATCAATTGAGATACATTTGAATTATCAAAAGGTCTTTGTTCTACAGAAGGATTCACTGCAGGGTTCCTTTAAATAGCAAACTCTCTAGGTGAATGAAAAAATAATAGACTTCAATTGTCACTTAAAAAAAAAGACAGGTTCTGACTGCATAAAGCAAATCCTGAGATTTCTGGGAGTGCAAACTGCTTCCTGGGCAGACCCACCTTCTGAGACACCTAGGTAGAGCTATGCCAGAGGGAGTGGAGGGTCAGAGGAGAAATCCAGCATCTGAAGTCCCCAAAGCCTGCGGAGAGTCTTCGTTCATCTTGTGGGAGCTCTTACCTTTCTTTCTGCCCAGTGTAGGACAGGAGTGAAATAATTTTATTAACCACCTTCTTTTTAAGAGTGCTATCCACATTATTTATCCAAGGTACAAACATATGTACATTTTGCACAGACCATCAGCATATTGCTAGAGTTACAACCTGAGTTTTAAAATGGAGAAAAAGGGAGACCTCTGAGGTTAAAGCTTTTGATCTTTTTAAAAAACTTTTGTATGTAACCTGTTGAAAAGTGGACGTGCCCATTTAAATTTTTAAAAATGCTAATTATTTCATGTTTATTACACATGGTTTTGTTCTACTAACAGATACAAAGTTTTTCTGCTCTTTTGGGACCTTCTCAGCAATTACAATAAAGTTTGCTTTTGTTTTGAATGAAATGGACATAGTTTCCCCTAATCACTGGGGGTAGATTCTGGTCTCTAGGCTTTAGATTTCACTTTGAGGGACCTGAGGCTTTCATGCTCATTTGACATGAGGTAGATTGTTGAGCAGATATCTGCTAGTTAAACTTTACATCAGGAAATCTTGCAGTGCCCCCTGGAAAGGACAGTCAGGTGAATACCATGATGATCTACCAGACACACTTCTTGTATTAGGACCATGAGCCAGAGCAGGGAGTGCCTTCCAGGTTCTTTGTCTCAATTCCTCACTGCACAGGGGCAGACTCGGGCTGGGAAAAGTACAGTGGCTTCCTGAAGCTCCTGGTACTTGAAGGATGGTTATCGGTGTTTGTCACCACATTGCGACCTACTGTTGTATTCACCAAGAGCCAAGTCACCCAAACACATGATCTTTTGCTTTTCCCATTAAAAATCTCACCTTCTAAATGGAGCCATTGGTGGCATACTCTCAGTCTCTAACTTGAAGATGCAACTCAATTCCCATTTTTCCTTGAAGGTTTGGAGAAGCCAAAGTGGATTCTCCCTCCTTTGTCTGCCCAGTTCTGGGCCTACTGAATTCACTGTTCTAACACTGCACTTTGTTAGGGAATTTGCAGGTGTTTATATGAACATGTCCTCTCTTCTGTCATTAATCATCTAGTTTCTGGTGGCTTCTGCTTCCACCTGACCTCACTAATCATCACTCTTGTTCATTCTTGTAGAGCTCTCCTAACAGACTCTTCTCCATTCCACATGAACTTCTTCAGGCCCTGCCAATTCCCTTCCTGACAACTCACATGATGCCACTCTAGTGCTCAAGTGTCTTCTGGGATGTCCCTTGGTCTAGTTAACTATCAAGAAATGTCTTAGATTTAGAGAGCACTCATGTGTTAATCTTTGCATTTTCTACTTTTCTTTTCGTACGGTAGACTTAAGCCTACCAATGTGACAGCCATTAGCCCACCTCTGGCTGGTCCAGTCAATTGAAAATGTGTCCCAATTGTGATAACTTACACGTCTCAAAAAACATACTAAGCTTTGAAATCTCAGTATGAAAAAATATGTGTCAACTATCATGGTAAGTATTATATTGCTTGCTTGTTGAGATGATATTTTACATATACTGGATTAAATAGCTTATTAAAATTCATTTCAACTTTAGGAAACTTCCTAAACATGGCTACTGGAAATACTCCTGGCTTGTACCTTCTCTTTGGATTGTATCTCTATAGACAATCTAATTGCAGTTCTTGAATTTGCCTTACATGTCCCTGATGTCATTTACGCTGTTTCTACCACCTGGTACATCTTCACCCTGCTCCACTGGCCAGATTCTATCCTTACTTATAGGTTGCTCTCAGGCCATGCACTTGAAGGAATGTATCTTCCATATATAACTGTGTATGCTTTCTCTCTTGAGCAGTATGAGGCTCACAGGACATGTGCTCGGAAACCAAAATACTCTGCTTCAAATTACAGCTTTATTGAAGATCTATAGATCTGTCATCTGCAAAATCTGTAGTTTTGATATTAAATTTAAACATACCAAGATAGGGAGGGGATAAAAGAAGAGATAACAAACACTAGGTATGTTTGAAAATGTCTCCTGGAAACCTTATATTTTATAAGTTTCCTAAACATATATGTATCAGTATAAAAGAGTTTAATTGGAGTTATCTTATGCAGGAGAGATAATGTTTATGGTGATGTAAATAAAAATGGTCCCATAGGCTTAGTTATCAGGGAGTAGAACTGGAAGAATTAGAAGGATGAGGAGATGTGGCCTTGTTGGAGTAGGTGTGGCCTTCTTGAAGGAAGTGAGTCATTGGGGGGTGGACTTTGAAGTTTCAAAGTCCACACCAGGCCTGGTCTTTTTCCTTGTCTTTCTGCCTGCAGACCACAATGTAGAGCTGTTAGGTACTGCTCTAGCCTGTATGCCCCCATGCTCTCCACAATGATGATAATGGGCTAACCCTCTGAAAATGTAAGCCAGCCCCCAACTAAATGCGTTCTTTTATCAGTTGCCTTGGTCATGGTGTTTCCTCACAGCGATAGAATACTGACTAAGGCAACATTTTTTTTTTTTTTTTCCGGAAGCTATAGGTTGTCAAATGGAAAGTCCAGCACCACGTGTGGAACAGTACCCTCAAGATGTTGGGCAGGAGTGTCACGAAGACCCCTAAATAATACAGGCTATTGTCACGGCTCTTAGTCCCCATAAGAACTCAATGATAAGATCCCACTGCTGAAGGCAACACATACTTTGGTTGCAGAACATGGACAAATGAAGTTGGTATGTATCTCTGCTGGCTAGCTTCATAGTACTGGAAGAAGCTGTGCAGATAGCTGATAGTAAAAAAAATGTCATCAGCAGTCTTATTTAGCTATAAACTATGAATTTTAGTAATATGAGTGTCTAACCAGTGTGGTAATATGACCTGGGTGCAATAGCGACATGAGTGTTAAAAGGTAACCATCCACTTTCTGGTTGTATTTAATGCCTACTCCGTTGGAGGAAATGCTTGACTAGTACTAGGAATTTGGCTGATAACCCATTGTTGGGGATCTCAGAGGCCCTCGAGGTAAGTATAGTACTATTATTTTTTAAAATGGACATAGTATCAAATGGCCTTTCAAATTCCTCTCTCTACGCCTATGGCTTAGTGCGGCTCTCAGACCTAAGCAGTTAAGTTTCTTTGTTTAATGGACAATAGTTATTGCAGACACTCATAACTGGCCAAAGGGAAGAGAATAAGTATCATGGAGTGCTCAGCCAGAAATGGGACATTGTATGTGCTCCCCCATCCCATCAAGGCTAAGGGACCATTGCAGAACTATGAGAACCAGAGGTCAGGGAGGACCAAAGTGAAACAGTGTCTTCTGGACATAGCAAGATTGCCATACTCATGAACTTGTCATGCCAGCTGTGTTGGTCTGCAAGAGAGGACCAACTCCTGAAGAGCTATTGGCAGTTGATGGCCTCTGGATCAATTTTCTTTAAGGGTATGGTCCCTAATAGGTTTATTGCTCTCCAATCTGTGGGTGTGTAGGCAGTTCAAATTGGTAGGATCCCCCCCCCCCACCCCGGTGTGTGTGTGTGTGTGTGTGTGTGTGTGTGTGTGTGTGTGTGTGATGCTGATCGGGGTGTGGAGAGGTGGATCTGAGAGGAGTTAGGCCAGGGGAGAAGTAGAAGTGAATGGTAATACATTGAGTACAATTCTCAAATAACTAAAACACTATTATATTTAAGAATCTTACATAATACCAACCCAGCACTTAGCATAAGACAGGAACTCGGTGTGCGCTTTTATTGACAGCTTCTCACTGTGAATGACTGAAGCTCTCTGGACTATGCATCACACAACTGCCCTGTCTTGGCAAGAGCCAGTATGGATGGGTTCAGTAGTTTGGAGGTGAGTCTTCTATTTGCTCCAGGTCATTCTGATGTCTATAAAGTCCATGTTACTTGTTCTTCACTTTGCCTCCACTGGTTTGGTATAGGATGACGGAGAGGAGGGTGGCCATCTTGGTACTTTTCTCTTAGACTCAGCACTTACAAGCCTCGATTGATAGCCTTTTAGGGGGATAACCAAGAACAAATTTCTGTGAAGTGTTTTAACTCTAGGGAGCCACTTTGAGGGTTTGCATTTGCTCATTGATTTAAAAAAAAATTACAGCCAGTAGGAACCTCCCCAGTGGGAAATGTGGTTTGAGTGACTCGCCTCTGAGACGGTCATTCCAGAACACCCAGGAAGCTCCTGCAAGGAGCTGATGAAATATCCTGTGCACGAAGATGTTAAGAAGATTCTGCGGATAATGGCTTTTCCAAGTCATTTGTGCAACAACTAAATTAAAAATATAAAGCCTCCAAGGAAAACGGTAAACATATCTAAAAGCCTTTACTCAAAATCCATTTAAAGTTTTCTAAAGACACACAGGAAAATAGCTCAATGTGCCCTCTAAACTAGAATCCTTCCAGCAATAATATAACATGACAAGAATAACTCTGGTAAATCAAAGTACATGTTGAATTCTCCCCAGGGAATGCCTGTGTCATCTGTAATGATTTCTCAGAAATATTTCTCAGAGGTAGAGGATATTATGTTGTCAGGGCAGCGACCCTGTAGATAAGCTTCAAGAAGCTCCTTCACTCATCATAAGCTTCTCATTCCCAACACTTCACAATGTCTTCCCCCTCCTTTTCTTTGGAGCTGAGCATGTAAATACTGGTTGCAGTTGATACTCCAATTATTGCTAATTCATCTGAGGATAGAGTAGAAGTATCTGAAATTACAAAACTGAACTTCACCCTTCACCAAGACTTCTTTGCTACTTTGGCTAAAAAAAAAAAAGATGGTTCCTACCGCTGAACACCACCACACTTATGACTATCATCTGCTTTGTAATCACCCACATTTCCTTCAGTCTCCCGAGCATTGGTCCTTTCTCTCCTACCGGGTTCCTGGAGGGCAGAGCATGGGGTTTTGGACCCAGTATTTCAGTGTATAGATCCTAAGTGGTCAGCAAGTCTGACCACAGCATTTTCTGGGTCTAGCCTGGTAGAGATGGGAAATGAAGAGAGAAAAGGACTCCAAAGGGGCCTGAAAGTCGTGTGGGGCATCTGAGCCCTGAAATCAGCTTGAGCCTGGAGAGGGATATTTCAGAGGCAGCTCACGTCAGGTTGTCAGAATTAGACTGCAGGCAATAAAGAGCTGTGTTTTTTTTTTTTAGGTTTTAACTTATTTGCCTCCCAGGTTGAGTAGAGCCAGTGGATCATTTTCTCTAATGAACGCCTCCCAGGCACAAAACTGTTCTGTTAGACTTGGCCCTTGGATGATGCTGTGCGGCCGTATATCAGGGCTGTGGGTTTTCCCGTCTTCCTGTGTAGCTGGTTTATAATACTCTGACATTATGTGAAACCTTGACTTTCTAGTACTCTTGGCTTTGGTGCTACACTTATTCTCTTCAAACTAAGCCCCACTCAGAGGCAAGGGCCATCAGGCTAGAGCCATTACACCCTCGTACAAAAGGCATGGGGTTTACTGTTAGGCCAAACCTGCATTGAAAATTAGTGACGAGGGCCTGTGTTAGAATCTAAACTGCACAGGATTGTCCTCCTGATTGAGCCTCTGTTCTGTCACACCAGAGCATCCCTACCCCACGGCTCAAAGATGCCACTGCTTATGGTCATGAGGAACTGGGGACCCAGTAGTAACCTCCAGGTATCAGAGTCAAGTAGCTCTGTACCAGCAGCAGAGGCACAGGTTTCTTTTTGCAAGTTGAGTTTAGTTTTTAAACTGGGCTTTTCTGAATTTGGCTCAGGTGTTATTAGAGGGCTACGGTTCAAGGCCATGTACAGAGCAGCTGTGAGCAGTTTGGTGATGCCTGGGAAGGGGTTCGTCTTCCAATAGTGAGGAAGCTGGGAAAAAAAAATGAAGACTCAGTGGAGAAGGCCCCAGAGACTGCCCACAAGCCAGAGCCTGCTTGTGGTAGTCTTTTCATTCTCCTCTCAAAAAAACAAAACAAAAGATCTGATAGGAAATTTCCCAATCTTCATTAAAATCTGCATTTTTTTTTCCACAACCAAAAGCAAGTGTAGACACAGAGAACATCTGTTCTAAGGAGCCAGCTCTCTTTAGTCTGAAATGAACAGCAAGGCTCTATGGTGCTGCCATACTGTGGGAACAACCAGAGTCACACACGGTTAGGACACCTTGAGGGCTGCCGCTCTGGGAGACGGATTTTGTCAAGAGTTCTTTGTTACCTTACTTTAAGAAGTGAAGGCTGAGGCTGGAGAGATGGACCAGTGGTTAAGACCACTTGCTGCTCTTGTAGAGGACCTGCCTTTGATTCCTAGCACTCGGATGATGCTGACAAAAATCTGTAAATTTCATTCCTAGGATCTGATACATTCTTCTGTTTTCATTGGGCACAGACTCCCATGGGGTGCATATACATACATCCAGGCAAACACTCTTATAGACAACATGAAAACGGAGTTTTCTTTTCAAAACACTGATTCTCTGTGTGTGTGTGTGTGTGTGCATGTGTGTGTGTCTCTTTCTGTGTGTCTTTCTCTCTGTCTGTCACTGTCTCTCTCTCTCTGTGTTGTGTATGTTGGCATCTGCATGAATTTATGCACACTATGTGCATGCTAGTGCCCACAGAGGCCAGAGGGTGTCAGAATTCCTGAAACTGGAGTTACAAGCATTTGCAAGCTGCCTGGTGTGGGTGCTGGGACTCAATCTTGGGTCGTCTGCAAGAACAGTTTTTAACTTCTGAGTCATGTCTTCAGCTCCAAATAAATCAATATGAAAAATCAAATCAACTGAAGGCCGACTAGTGGGCTCTAGAGGCCGAGAGTGGTCGGTAAATGAGCAGAAATGAGTGTTGAATTTACAGATTTTCAAGTTAAACAATCAAAACTCCAGACAGCCCAAGGAAGGATGGTTTTCTAAATGAGGATTTATTCCCAAAGCCAAAGGGATTCTTATGTAATCAACTTAGTGGCCATGCTTTTTCACTGAGATTTTAGGAGTTGTTTGTGTTTTAGTGTCCTGCTACAGGCATCATTTACTTTCTCCAAAAGGATGATTTTCAAAAAGAAAATCTGGTCCTCCTATAGCTTGGTACAAGGAGACTTTTTATCAGCTCAACAGGATGTAAGGATTGCCTTGCAAGCATGGCTGGATATGCTGAGTCTGAACAGAATCTGCAGGAATTCCAAGTTCTTGCAGGAAATTGGAAGGCTTTCTCTTCTGTTCTGTGGACACTTTCATGTGACCTGGTAGCTGGTGTTCCATGCTCTGGGAACTTGCCCTGGTGTTATTATTGTTGTTTTTAATGGTCCTAGGATGGGGACCAATGATTAAAACAATCTAGATGGCTGTAGTCATATGACTAGATTGTAGTCCCCACCTCTTGTTATATTGATTGGTTGATTGATAGATTACAAATTGCAGTACTGGCGATAGAACCCAGGTTCCCATGCCTGCCAGGCAAGTGCTGTCATGACTTTCATTTCCATCCAGCCTTTGCTTCTCTGGAGGTGCAGTTTCTATTTGCCATTCAAAGGACAGACAGGGTGCCATCGGATTGCAGGATCTGGATGCAAACATAACATACACAGAACTCCTTCGACT
This sequence comes from Sigmodon hispidus, assembly GCA_004025045.1. Classification (NCBI taxonomy): domain Eukaryota; kingdom Metazoa; phylum Chordata; class Mammalia; order Rodentia; family Cricetidae; genus Sigmodon; species Sigmodon hispidus. The sequence goes on from PVIH01003427.1 coordinate 46,614, forward strand.
AACAGAACCTCCTCCACTACTGTTCTTGAGTAGATGCTTAGATGTGGCATATGTTAACATATATACTCACTTCCTGCATTGGTTTATTGTTCTACTTAGCTATGTACTCAGGTTTCCCAGGCTCACTTTGGCTCTCTATGTGAACAAGGTTGACCCTGAATTTCTGGAGATAGGACAAGCCTCCTGCCTTAGCTTCCTGAGTGCTGATATTACAGACATGAACTGCCACACCCAACCGTCTCCTCAATTCAATCATCATGTAGCCCAGTAAACCATTTAATGATCATAATGTCTATGGAATTCTGGGAATCTTAAGTTAAAGGATTGGGGATGCTGGCCAACTGTCTACAGCAAACCACTTCTGCCCTCAAATGTTAACATACTGAGTTCAGACACCTGCTCTACTGGAGAAGGCACACTTGAACAAATGATAAAATGTGGAAGAAAGATGTCAGCAAGTATTTATTAGGAGGTGTGTGTGTGTGTGTGTGTGTGTGTGTGTGTGTGTGCTCACACACTGTGTATGCCAAGCAAGTGTGGAGAAGGCTTCAAAGGGAAGAGATTCCTAATCATGGCTTGTGTTTGATCTCTTTGCATGCAAGCATCAAACAATACTTGAACTACTCAACAGGCATACTTTCTCTTTTTTTTTTGTACCATTCTTTGAGTAATTAGTCAAAGATTTCTAATGACTTTTCTGTTAGCTTCTAAAGCCACTCCTTCTTCTGAGCTCTGATGTCAAGCCCCATTTAATGCAGGGTTCTGCTTCTAAATCTCTCTCTCTCTCTCTCTCTCTCTCTCTCTCTTTCTTTCTCCTTCTCTTCTCTGCTGTCATAATCATAACCTTCTCTGTTAAACATACCCATACCCCTCTGACAAGAAGGCTCTTTTCTACTTGGAAACAGTTTTAAGCATCTCCTGCTATCTGCCGCTTCCTTCTGCCGCATTCCCACGTGCACCCATAGAAATCCACCACTAGATAACTGGATAAATCTGAACCATACCAAAATCCACAAAAATCCTAACATTTCCATCTTCCTTTAAAATATTTTTTTTTTTCTCTCCAAAGGGTCTTGGGAGAGGGAAGAGGAGGAAGAAGTCACTCAGCTTTGTTCCTTTCTTTCCAGCCGGACGCCTCTAGTGGAACCCATGGTTCTTGCACATACTTCCTCCTTTATTTCAAGGTTCAGCTTCCTCACTCTTGGTCCAAAAAGCCTTCCTCTGAAGTGCTCAGTCCCTCAGGATTCACTGGATCTCTAAGTTTCGTAGAGCCTTTTATGCCCTCTCTCTTACACTAGTCTCCTGGGTGAGTTTCCCCCTTCCCAGAACAGAGCCATACTCTCCACATGTGCCTGATGTCCCTGCACTGAGTGCTCTGCTAGCCTCTGATGCCCATTGGAGTGGAGGAGAGAGAGAGACACTCCAGACGGTGTCAGGATGCTCATCTTCCAGACTCACTGGACTGGTGGGCCCTCATGCTTCCTTCTTACAAAGTCTCTGGGTTGCATCATAATAGAACATCTAGAAACTTGATCTCTCTTTACGACATGTAAACAGTAAATTGCCACAATTATGACTCGCATTTACTTACAGATTTTCAGAAGCTGTTTCCATATTAAGCAGATCAACCTTTCTGTTGTCATAGAGACAAAGATCTTTATATAGCTATGTACAAGGTGAGATTTCCCTTCCACCCTACTGATTGCCTAGAGCTAATTAAAAGAAAGAAAAGAGAATTTTTAAAATTATTTTTCTCCATTTATTCCCCCCCATTAAAACAAATGAAAACGTAGGAGGCTGCTTCTTGTGTCATAGTTAGGTTTTGAACAGTTAGGTCTTTAATAAGAAACTGAAGGGGAGAAAAAAACGTGAGTAATTTGAACAGTGCCGTTTTGAAAAATTGCCAGCAGCGCATTGCGTGTGATAAGCAATTATCACTCATGGCCCCTTTGTTCTTTTTAAATCAAATAGTGAACTTCAGATAAAGCTCTCAGAAGGCAGAGTTGTCAGCATCTGGAAGGACTAAAGCCTAGATCTATCTACCGAGGGGCACTGATGAATTCCGAGGCACCAGGAGGTTCCCCCCCAAACCGCCACAGCCTGGGCATCCCCTTCTCCTCTGCAGAGCTTAACCCTGCCAGACCACAGCCCACTTCTGGAAGCCTCATACCCTCAGCTCCCTTTTGCGTATTAACTTCAGACAATTCATTATCTATAGCATTTTTCTGTCTTGTGTTGCTTTTTCTGTTGCTTACCATAGATGATACATTTACGTGGGAATGACAGCCTGAGGCCCTCCACTTTACTTCAATATTGAGTTTACCTTTGCCCACATGCCTCCTTCAGCACGCAGATGACCCTTATTTTAAGACTAATCCTTCACTTTGGTTCTCAGCTGCTGCTTCTCTCCTACTCCAGTTAAGAGCTCACTGAAGCCAGGATGTCCTCCCTCATCGCCTGCCCTTCCTTATAAAATTCTTCTTCTACTCTTCTCTGAAGAAAACCAAACCAAAATGAACCAAAACCTTCCATTATTCTGATTGGTTTCCATCTGTCTCTGAGCATTTAAACTTATGCTTTCTTCTTCCAGTAAATAGGCATATGTACAGAGAGGGTGATGGGGAAGGGAGGGAGTTTATGCCACCACAAAGAGCAAGGCTTTGGAGTATTCTCTGGGGATTTCCTAGAGTTTCCCAAGATTAGCCTGGAGGTGTTTCTTTGTAGCCTAGGTTCACACTTGGAGAAACATTGTTTCGAAGTGACAACTTTTTTTTTTTGATAAGCATCTGTTTTGACATGGATGTTGGGGTCTCCGTGTTGCTCTTACAATGGCTCTACCTTCCCAGAGCTCTTGCCCGAAGGACAAGGTCATCTCTCAGTCAGATGGTCTTCAGGAAGCATGACCTTCTAAGTTGGTTTGCTTGGTGTGGGGCTTTCTAAATGACTAGGAGAGTATGCTCTCAGTGACAGATTTTCTAAGATTCCTCCCAAGCCTTTAGAACCAATTCCTTTTAGAGAACCAGAACTTTAATTTTATTGTTCTTGCTTCCCACTTTAGTGGGAAGTGAGCCCTGCAATTATTTTGAAAGCTTGTTTCAACCATGCTGCGGGGCAGTGAAATAATGTCTTTTCTTGTATGTTCATTTCAGGAAAGTGGTCTATAAGGGGTCCCTTGTGAATGCTTAGCATCAAAGAGGTTAGCACCTGGCTTATCTCTTTCTTCTCCATCCTTAGCTACAGGCAGTTTCCACTCAGCACTAAAGTTGGAGAAGTGGGAAGCAGTTTTTTTTTTTTTTTTTTAATTAAAGGAAAAGTAATTTTCTTAGAAAGACAGGCAACTGCAGAAAGGTAATTAATAAAGTCTCTCTTTGCAACATACTAGCTGAGGAACCCGGAACAAGGGATTCCATCCAGTCAGATCTCAGTGTCGTACTCTAAAGTGTACAAGGCAGGTGTGCAAGAAGGAATTTCAGCAACTCGATCACTTATAAGAGCAATATAGGAAGCTTGTCACAGAAGGGCAAGGCCAGAACTTGGGAGGCAGGTTCTATGGATTTGTTGAATGATTGAAACAAATTCTATCAGCATGGCCATCACCTTCAGGGAATAGAGCTGACAAGATAGTTAATGGAAACTAATTAAGAGAAAGCCCTCAGCCCTTAACTGTTTCTCACAACCACAACTATTCGTAGGAGGTCATTAACTTGTCTACAGGGAGCAGACCAAGTGCTCAGGAAGGGGAAATTCCTCCAAGAAGCCAGGGATGCCAGGGTTTCATTTCCCCCCACTCCCAGTCATACCATGTCATCCTTTCAAATAGTGCACAAGGCAAGTCCTCCACCACACGGTGCATTTGTGGTACCGCCTACTTCCTTTGGTAGTTTTATTGGGGTGAAAGTCATGTAACATAAAATCCACCCATTTCAAAGGACGGTTTTAGTATTTTTATGTGAAGCCATTACCACAATCCAATTTTAGAAAAATTTCATCACCTCCTAACCTTACAGCCATTAGCAGACACCCACTTCCACCCCTGGGAACTACTAACATACCAGCCTTTAGTCCATCTGTCCATTTTCATATTAAGAGGATCATGCAACGTTCGGAACCCTTTTCTAAATGGACCTTGGGAACTACTAATATACCAGCCTTTGGTCCATCTGTCCATTTTCATATTAGTAAGATCATTCAACGTTAGGAACCCTTTTCTAAATGGAAGGACATTTAGTATCTTGATACTAATGGCTCCCCCTCCCCCCCCTTTATCCCATGGCTTCCGGAAGGGTGGCCTTCCTTTACTTGCTGATGCTTGCAATTCTTTAATCAGGTCTGTTTGTGGTACACCAGAGGCCAGGTAACTAGCTTTCACTGCATAGCTAACCAGGCTGACCCCAAAGCACACTGCCACAGGCACTTATGCGCTCACCTGGTGGCTGGAGGCCAGACTGCCAGCATCCCTGCGGACAAATCAGAACACCCCAGGCCCTAGGGCCTGAGAACTTTGCTCCTAGATGACAACAGGTGCAGAGCCCACAGCAGCCTTTCTAGACCGGGCTGGCTAAGGCTCAGAACCACTCAGACTGCTCAGGCAGAGAACACTGGTGAAGGAGGCCCACCCGATTCATCACACCTTCAGGCAGCTACATAGGAAGGCTTCCTGTGGCTTTGGGCAGTTTTAAGTTACCAGCCTCTGTTTCCACCATGAGGCAAGTGCAGGTTTGAGCTGCACAGGAACACAAAACTAGCCTCAAACTCTGGGGTTCTCATCACTCGGAACGGTGATAAGTTTACTAGAGTGAAGTGTAGTGTCCTGCGTTCCAGCAAAGGGACTCAACACTGAGTAGCAAAAGGTAGGGACCTGGGGCGCCATGTACTCACAGTCGGGCGAGACCGTCCCGAGGGCCGGGGCAGCGCAGGGCACCGTCCGGGGCGCAGTCGCATGGCTCGGGGCAGCGCGACCCTGGCAGCTCTCGGGGCTGCAGCGGGGATGGCTTCAGCACCAGAATCACCAGCGCCTGCAGTAGTCTCAGCGCCGGATCTCGCCGCCCCATGGCCAGCCAGCTTGAGTGTGAGCTCTGGCTGGGCCGGTATCCTGGACCGCCCGGGGGGCCGCCCGCCCCCTCTGCCCGCCCCTCGGCCTGCCTTCCCACTCTCCAGCCCCTGCCCGCTCCAGCCCTCCCCTCTAAGCGTGCCTCTGGCGAGTCCAGCTCTCCTTGACCCAGGACAGTGGCCAACTACCCGATCACTGTTTCCCTATGACCCGTCCTCTAAACCTGCAAATGAATGGAAGGATAGAAAGTAGAGTGGCATGTGGTTAAGAGTGAGAAGTAGGGGTTCCGAACTCCGTCCTGTCCCACGGGTGTGAAGTGGTGTCGTCCATGGCACTTCTGAAACCTGTCTTGGTTCTCTGAGAGGATCAGATGGTCTCTGTCCTATCCACAGCAGAAGAGCAGAATGCTGGCTGTGCTGTATCTCACTCAGCTCCTGGCTCTGCGCCTCTATACTTAAGTCCAAGTATCTCTCCCCTCTCCCATTCCCCAGTGACTCTCTACTTCTGGTAGAGAAGTAACTATTTTCCATAGCTGTTTGGGTCTATCCTCTATCTCCACACTTTATTGTGAGGCCTTTGAGAGCAAAATCCAATTAGAACTTACTTTGTATTCTTTCTGCAGTTAATAAAGATTTGCTACATGAATGGGTGAAACGACTCTCTTGTACAAGCACCTAACCTGTGTATCCAATATACCTTAAGCTTTGTGGTAGATGCCCGCCTCACGTCATGTTTATGTGTCACATCAAACTTGCAGGACATTTATGGCAAGAACTCATTGCTCCACAAGGCATACACTTTTTTTGATCAGCCTACTTATAGACAGAGGAGTCCTGTTTGGACTCATCTCTACCATTCATTGGTCTCTTACCAGTGTGAGACCCCTGCTGTATGCTCTGTGATTCTCAGCCCTATGGAAAAAAGACCCAGTCTTATAGCAA